>OX602118.1:0-10000 GCA_951449985.1 Falcaria lacertinaria | reverse complement strand
TAGGTTAGGTTAGGTTAGGTTAGGTTAGGTTAGGTTAGGTTAGGTTAGGTTAGGTTAGGTTAGGTTAGGTTAGGTTAGGTTAGGTTAGGTTAGGTTAGGTTAGGTTAGGTTAGGTTAGGTTAGGTTAGGTTAGGTTAGGTTAGGTTAGGTTAGGTTAGGTTAGGTTAGGTTAGGTTAGGTTAGGTTAGGTTAGGTTAGGTTAGGTTAGGTTAGGTTAGGTTAGGTTAGGTTAGGTTAGGTTAGGTTAGGTTAGGTTAGGTTAGGTTAGGTTAGGTTAGGTTAGGTTAGGTTAGGTTAGGTTAGGTTAGGTTAGGTTAGGTTAGGTTAGGTTAGGTTAGGTTAGGTTAGGTTAGGTTAGGTTAGGTTAGGTTAGGTTAGGTTAGGTTAGGTTAGGTTAGGTTAGGTTAGGTTAGGTTAGGTTAGGTTAGGTTAGGTTAGGTTAGGTTAGGTTAGGTTAGGTTAGGTTAGGTTAGGTTAGGTTAGGTTAGGTTAGGTTAGGTTAGGTTAGGTTAGGTTAGGTTAGGTTAGGTTAGGTTAGGTTAGGTTAGGTTAGGTTAGGTTAGGTTAGGTTAGGTTAGGTTAGGTTAGGTTAGGTTAGGTTAGGTTAGGTTAGGTTAGGTTAGGTTAGGTTAGGTTAGGTTAGGTTAGGTTAGGTTAGGTTAGGTTAGGTTAGGTTAGGTTAGGTTAGGTTAGGTTAGGTTAGGTTAGGTTAGGTTAGGTTAGGTTAGGTTAGGTTAGGTTAGGTTAGGTTAGGTTAGGTTAGGTTAGGTTAGGTTAGGTTAGGTTAGGTTAGGTTAGGTTAGGTTAGGTTAGGTTAGGTTAGGTTAGGTTAGGTTAGGTTAGGTTAGGTTAGGTTAGGTTAGGTTAGGTTAGGTTAGGTTAGGTTAGGTTAGGTTAGGTTAGGTTAGGTTAGGTTAGGTTAGGTTAGGTTAGGTTAGGTTAGGTTAGGTTAGGTTAGGTTAGGTTAGGTTAGGTTAGGTTAGGTTAGGTTAGGTTAGGTTAGGTTAGGTTAGGTTAGGTTAGGTTAGGTTAGGTTAGGTTAGGTTAGGTTAGGTTAGGTTAGGTTAGGTTAGGTTAGGTTAGGTTAGGTTAGGTTAGGTTAGGTTAGGTTAGGTTAGGTTAGGTTAGGTTAGGTTAGGTTAGGTTAGGTTAGGTTAGGTTAGGTTAGGTTAGGTTAGGTTAGGTTAGGTTAGGTTAGGTTAGGTTAGGTTAGGTTAGGTTAGGTTAGGTTAGGTTAGGTTAGGTTAGGTTAGGTTAGGTTAGGTTAGGTTAGGTTAGGTTAGGTTAGGTTAGGTTAGGTTAGGTTAGGTTAGGTTAGGTTAGGTTAGGTTAGGTTAGGTTAGGTTAGGTTAGGTTAGGTTAGGTTAGGTTAGGTTAGGTTAGGTTAGGTTAGGTTAGGTTAGGTTAGGTTAGGTTAGGTTAGGTTAGGTTAGGTTAGGTTAGGTTAGGTTAGGTTAGGTTAGGTTAGGTTAGGTTAGGTTAGGTTAGGTTAGGTTAGGTTAGGTTAGGTTAGGTTAGGTTAGGTTAGGTTAGGTTAGGTTAGGTTAGGTTAGGTTAGGTTAGGTTAGGTTAGGTTAGGTTAGGTTAGGTTAGGTTAGGTTAGGTTAGGTTAGGTTAGGTTAGGTTAGGTTAGGTTAGGTTAGGTTAGGTTAGGTTAGGTTAGGTTAGGTTAGGTTAGGTTAGGTTAGGTTAGGTTAGGTTAGGTTAGGTTAGGTTAGGTTAGGTTAGGTTAGGTTAGGTTAGGTTAGGTTAGGTTAGGTTAGGTTAGGTTAGGTTAGGTTAGGTTAGGTTAGGTTAGGTTAGGTTAGGTTAGGTTAGGTTAGGTTAGGTTAGGTTAGGTTAGGTTAGGTTAGGTTAGGTTAGGTTAGGTTAGGTTAGGTTAGGTTAGGTTAGGTTAGGTTAGGTTAGGTTAGGTTAGGTTAGGTTAGGTTAGGTTAGGTTAGGTTAGGTTAGGTTAGGTTAGGTTAGGTTAGGTTAGGTTAGGTTAGGTTAGGTTAGGTTAGGTTAGGTTAGGTTAGGTTAGGTTAGGTTAGGTTAGGTTAGGTTAGGTTAGGTTAGGTTAGGTTAGGTTAGGTTAGGTTAGGTTAGGTTAGGTTAGGTTAGGTTAGGTTAGGTTAGGTTAGGTTAGGTTAGGTTAGGTTAGGTTAGGTTAGGTTAGGTTAGGTTAGGTTAGGTTAGGTTAGGTTAGGTTAGGTTAGGTTAGGTTAGGTTAGGTTAGGTTAGGTTAGGTTAGGTTAGGTTAGGTTAGGTTAGGTTAGGTTAGGTTAGGTTAGGTTAGGTTAGGTTAGGTTAGGTTAGGTTAGGTTAGGTTAGGTTAGGTTAGGTTAGGTTAGGTTAGGTTAGGTTAGGTTAGGTTAGGTTAGGTTAGGTTAGGTTAGGTTAGGTTAGGTTAGGTTAGGTTAGGTTAGGTTAGGTTAGGTTAGGTTAGGTTAGGTTAGGTTAGGTTAGGTTAGGTTAGGTTAGGTTAGGTTAGGTTAGGTTAGGTTAGGTTAGGTTAGGTTAGGTTAGGTTAGGTTAGGTTAGGTTAGGTTAGGTTAGGTTAGGTTAGGTTAGGTTAGGTTAGGTTAGGTTAGGTTAGGTTAGGTTAGGTTAGGTTAGGTTAGGTTAGGTTAGGTTAGGTTAGGTTAGGTTAGGTTAGGTTAGGTTAGGTTAGGTTAGGTTAGGTTAGGTTAGGTTAGGTTAGGTTAGGTTAGGTTAGGTTAGGTTAGGTTAGGTTAGGTTAGGTTAGGTTAGGTTAGGTTAGGTTAGGTTAGGTTAGGTTAGGTTAGGTTAGGTTAGGTTAGGTTAGGTTAGGTTAGGTTAGGTTAGGTTAGGTTAGGTTAGGTTAGGTTAGGTTAGGTTAGGTTAGGTTAGGTTAGGTTAGGTTAGGTTAGGTTAGGTTAGGTTAGGTTAGGTTAGGTTAGGTTAGGTTAGGTTAGGTTAGGTTAGGTTAGGTTAGGTTAGGTTAGGTTAGGTTAGGTTAGGTTAGGTTAGGTTAGGTTAGGTTAGGTTAGGTTAGGTTAGGTTAGGTTAGGTTAGGTTAGGTTAGGTTAGGTTAGGTTAGGTTAGGTTAGGTTAGGTTAGGTTAGGTTAGGTTAGGTTAGGTTAGGTTAGGTTAGGTTAGGTTAGGTTAGGTTAGGTTAGGTTAGGTTAGGTTAGGTTAGGTTAGGTTAGGTTAGGTTAGGTTAGGTTAGGTTAGGTTAGGTTAGGTTAGGTTAGGTTAGGTTAGGTTAGGTTAGGTTAGGTTAGGTTAGGTTAGGTTAGGTTAGGTTAGGTTAGGTTAGGTTAGGTTAGGTTAGGTTAGGTTAGGTTAGGTTAGGTTAGGTTAGGTTAGGTTAGGTTAGGTTAGGTTAGGTTAGGTTAGGTTAGGTTAGGTTAGGTTAGGTTAGGTTAGGTTAGGTTAGGTTAGGTTAGGTTAGGTTAGGTTAGGTTAGGTTAGGTTAGGTTAGGTTAGGTTAGGTTAGGTTAGGTTAGGTTAGGTTAGGTTAGGTTAGGTTAGGTTAGGTTAGGTTAGGTTAGGTTAGGTTAGGTTAGGTTAGGTTAGGTTAGGTTAGGTTAGGTTAGGTTAGGTTAGGTTAGGTTAGGTTAGGTTAGGTTAGGTTAGGTTAGGTTAGGTTAGGTTAGGTTAGGTTAGGTTAGGTTAGGTTAGGTTAGGTTAGGTTAGGTTAGGTTAGGTTAGGTTAGGTTAGGTTAGGTTAGGTTAGGTTAGGTTAGGTTAGGTTAGGTTAGGTTAGGTTAGGTTAGGTTAGGTTAGGTTAGGTTAGGTTAGGTTAGGTTAGGTTAGGTTAGGTTAGGTTAGGTTAGGTTAGGTTAGGTTAGGTTAGGTTAGGTTAGGTTAGGTTAGGTTAGGTTAGGTTAGGTTAGGTTAGGTTAGGTTAGGTTAGGTTAGGTTAGGTTAGGTTAGGTTAGGTTAGGTTAGGTTAGGTTAGGTTAGGTTAGGTTAGGTTAGGTTAGGTTAGGTTAGGTTAGGTTAGGTTAGGTTAGGTTAGGTTAGGTTAGGTTAGGTTAGGTTAGGTTAGGTTAGGTTAGGTTAGGTTAGGTTAGGTTAGGTTAGGTTAGGTTAGGTTAGGTTAGGTTAGGTTAGGTTAGGTTAGGTTAGGTTAGGTTAGGTTAGGTTAGGTTAGGTTAGGTTAGGTTAGGTTAGGTTAGGTTAGGTTAGGTTAGGTTAGGTTAGGTTAGGTTAGGTTAGGTTAGGTTAGGTTAGGTTAGGTTAGGTTAGGTTAGGTTAGGTTAGGTTAGGTTAGGTTAGGTTAGGTTAGGTTAGGTTAGGTTAGGTTAGGTTAGGTTAGGTTAGGTTAGGTTAGGTTAGGTTAGGTTAGGTTAGGTTAGGTTAGGTTAGGTTAGGTTAGGTTAGGTTAGGTTAGGTTAGGTTAGGTTAGGTTAGGTTAGGTTAGGTTAGGTTAGGTTAGGTTAGGTTAGGTTAGGTTAGGTTAGGTTAGGTTAGGTTAGGTTAGGTTAGGTTAGGTTAGGTTAGGTTAGGTTAGGTTAGGTTAGGTTAGGTTAGGTTAGGTTAGGTTAGGTTAGGTTAGGTTAGGTTAGGTTAGGTTAGGTTAGGTTAGGTTAGGTTAGGTTAGGTTAGGTTAGGTTAGGTTAGGTTAGGTTAGGTTAGGTTAGGTTAGGTTAGGTTAGGTTAGGTTAGGTTAGGTTAGGTTAGGTTAGGTTAGGTTAGGTTAGGTTAGGTTAGGTTAGGTTAGGTTAGGTTAGGTTAGGTTAGGTTAGGTTAGGTTAGGTTAGGTTAGGTTAGGTTAGGTTAGGTTAGGTTAGGTTAGGTTAGGTTAGGTTAGGTTAGGTTAGGTTAGGTTAGGTTAGGTTAGGTTAGGTTAGGTTAGGTTAGGTTAGGTTAGGTTAGGTTAGGTTAGGTTAGGTTAGGTTAGGTTAGGTTAGGTTAGGTTAGGTTAGGTTAGGTTAGGTTAGGTTAGGTTAGGTTAGGTTAGGTTAGGTTAGGTTAGGTTAGGTTAGGTTAGGTTAGGTTAGGTTAGGTTAGGTTAGGTTAGGTTAGGTTAGGTTAGGTTAGGTTAGGTTAGGTTAGGTTAGGTTAGGTTAGGTTAGGTTAGGTTAGGTTAGGTTAGGTTAGGTTAGGTTAGGTTAGGTTAGGTTAGGTTAGGTTAGGTTAGGTTAGGTTAGGTTAGGTTAGGTTAGGTTAGGTTAGGTTAGGTTAGGTTAGGTTAGGTTAGGTTAGGTTAGGTTAGGTTAGGTTAGGTTAGGTTAGGTTAGGTTAGGTTAGGTTAGGTTAGGTTAGGTTAGGTTAGGTTAGGTTAGGTTAGGTTAGGTTAGGTTAGGTTAGGTTAGGTTAGGTTAGGTTAGGTTAGGTTAGGTTAGGTTAGGTTAGGTTAGGTTAGGTTAGGTTAGGTTAGGTTAGGTTAGGTTAGGTTAGGTTAGGTTAGGTTAGGTTAGGTTAGGTTAGGTTAGGTTAGGTTAGGTTAGGTTAGGTTAGGTTAGGTTAGGTTAGGTTAGGTTAGGTTAGGTTAGGTTAGGTTAGGTTAGGTTAGGTTAGGTTAGGTTAGGTTAGGTTAGGTTAGGTTAGGTTAGGTTAGGTTAGGTTAGGTTAGGTTAGGTTAGGTTAGGTTAGGTTAGGTTAGGTTAGGTTAGGTTAGGTTAGGTTAGGTTAGGTTAGGTTAGGTTAGGTTAGGTTAGGTTAGGTTAGGTTAGGTTAGGTTAGGTTAGGTTAGGTTAGGTTAGGTTAGGTTAGGTTAGGTTAGGTTAGGTTAGGTTAGGTTAGGTTAGGTTAGGTTAGGTTAGGTTAGGTTAGGTTAGGTTAGGTTAGGTTAGGTTAGGTTAGGTTAGGTTAGGTTAGGTTAGGTTAGGTTAGGTTAGGTTAGGTTAGGTTAGGTTAGGTTAGGTTAGGTTAGGTTAGGTTAGGTTAGGTTAGGTTAGGTTAGGTTAGGTTAGGTTAGGTTAGGTTAGGTTAGGTTAGGTTAGGTTAGGTTAGGTTAGGTTAGGTTAGGTTAGGTTAGGTTAGGTTAGGTTAGGTTAGGTTAGGTTAGGTTAGGTTAGGTTAGGTTAGGTTAGGTTAGGTTAGGTTAGGTTAGGTTAGGTTAGGTTAGGTTAGGTTAGGTTAGGTTAGGTTAGGTTAGGTTAGGTTAGGTTAGGTTAGGTTAGGTTAGGTTAGGTTAGGTTAGGTTAGGTTAGGTTAGGTTAGGTTAGGTTAGGTTAGGTTAGGTTAGGTTAGGTTAGGTTAGGTTAGGTTAGGTTAGGTTAGGTTAGGTTAGGTTAGGTTAGGTTAGGTTAGGTTAGGTTAGGTTAGGTTAGGTTAGGTTAGGTTAGGTTAGGTTAGGTTAGGTTAGGTTAGGTTAGGTTAGGTTAGGTTAGGTTAGGTTAGGTTAGGTTAGGTTAGGTTAGGTTAGGTTAGGTTAGGTTAGGTTAGGTTAGGTTAGGTTAGGTTAGGTTAGGTTAGGTTAGGTTAGGTTAGGTTAGGTTAGGTTAGGTTAGGTTAGGTTAGGTTAGGTTAGGTTAGGTTAGGTTAGGTTAGGTTAGGTTAGGTTAGGTTAGGTTAGGTTAGGTTAGGTTAGGTTAGGTTAGGTTAGGTTAGGTTAGGTTAGGTTAGGTTAGGTTAGGTTAGGTTAGGTTAGGTTAGGTTAGGTTAGGTTAGGTTAGGTTAGGTTAGGTTAGGTTAGGTTAGGTTAGGTTAGGTTAGGTTAGGTTAGGTTAGGTTAGGTTAGGTTAGGTTAGGTTAGGTTAGGTTAGGTTAGGTTAGGTTAGGTTAGGTTAGGTTAGGTTAGGTTAGGTTAGGTTAGGTTAGGTTAGGTTAGGTTAGGTTAGGTTAGGTTAGGTTAGGTTAGGTTAGGTTAGGTTAGGTTAGGTTAGGTTAGGTTAGGTTAGGTTAGGTTAGGTTAGGTTAGGTTAGGTTAGGTTAGGTTAGGTTAGGTTAGGTTAGGTTAGGTTAGGTTAGGTTAGGTTAGGTTAGGTTAGGTTAGGTTAGGTTAGGTTAGGTTAGGTTAGGTTAGGTTAGGTTAGGTTAGGTTAGGTTAGGTTAGGTTAGGTTAGGTTAGGTTAGGTTAGGTTAGGTTAGGTTAGGTTAGGTTAGGTTAGGTTAGGTTAGGTTAGGTTAGGTTAGGTTAGGTTAGGTTAGGTTAGGTTAGGTTAGGTTAGGTTAGGTTAGGTTAGGTTAGGTTAGGTTAGGTTAGGTTAGGTTAGGTTAGGTTAGGTTAGGTTAGGTTAGGTTAGGTTAGGTTAGGTTAGGTTAGGTTAGGTTAGGTTAGGTTAGGTTAGGTTAGGTTAGGTTAGGTTAGGTTAGGTTAGGTTAGGTTAGGTTAGGTTAGGTTAGGTTAGGTTAGGTTAGGTTAGGTTAGGTTAGGTTAGGTTAGGTTAGGTTAGGTTAGGTTAGGTTAGGTTAGGTTAGGTTAGGTTAGGTTAGGTTAGGTTAGGTTAGGTTAGGTTAGGTTAGGTTAGGTTAGGTTAGGTTAGGTTAGGTTAGGTTAGGTTAGGTTAGGTTAGGTTAGGTTAGGTTAGGTTAGGTTAGGTTAGGTTAGGTTAGGTTAGGTTAGGTTAGGTTAGGTTAGGTTAGGTTAGGTTAGGTTAGGTTAGGTTAGGTTAGGTTAGGTTAGGTTAGGTTAGGTTAGGTTAGGTTAGGTTAGGTTAGGTTAGGTTAGGTTAGGTTAGGTTAGGTTAGGTTAGGTTAGGTTAGGTTAGGTTAGGTTAGGTTAGGTTAGGTTAGGTTAGGTTAGGTTAGGTTAGGTTAGGTTAGGTTAGGTTAGGTTAGGTTAGGTTAGGTTAGGTTAGGTTAGGTTAGGTTAGGTTAGGTTAGGTTAGGTTAGGTTAGGTTAGGTTAGGTTAGGTTAGGTTAGGTTAGGTTAGGTTAGGTTAGGTTAGGTTAGGTTAGGTTAGGTTAGGTTAGGTTAGGTTAGGTTAGGTTAGGTTAGGTTAGGTTAGGTTAGGTTAGGTTAGGTTAGGTTAGGTTAGGTTAGGTTAGGTTAGGTTAGGTTAGGTTAGGTTAGGTTAGGTTAGGTTAGGTTAGGTTAGGTTAGGTTAGGTTAGGTTAGGTTAGGTTAGGTTAGGTTAGGTTAGGTTAGGTTAGGTTAGGTTAGGTTAGGTTAGGTTAGGTTAGGTTAGGTTAGGTTAGGTTAGGTTAGGTTAGGTTAGGTTAGGTTAGGTTAGGTTAGGTTAGGTTAGGTTAGGTTAGGTTAGGTTAGGTTAGGTTAGGTTAGGTTAGGTTAGGTTAGGTTAGGTTAGGTTAGGTTAGGTTAGGTTAGGTTAGGTTAGGTTAGGTTAGGTTAGGTTAGGTTAGGTTAGGTTAGGTTAGGTTAGGTTAGGTTAGGTTAGGTTAGGTTAGGTTAGGTTAGGTTAGGTTAGGTTAGGTTAGGTTAGGTTAGGTTAGGTTAGGTTAGGTTAGGTTAGGTTAGGTTAGGTTAGGTTAGGTTAGGTTAGGTTAGGTTAGGTTAGGTTAGGTTAGGTTAGGTTAGGTTAGGTTAGGTTAGGTTAGGTTAGGTTAGGTTAGGTTAGGTTAGGTTAGGTTAGGTTAGGTTAGGTTAGGTTAGGTTAGGTTAGGTTAGGTTAGGTTAGGTTAGGTTAGGTTAGGTTAGGTTAGGTTAGGTTAGGTTAGGTTAGGTTAGGTTAGGTTAGGTTAGGTTAGGTTAGGTTAGGTTAGGTTAGGTTAGGTTAGGTTAGGTTAGGTTAGGTTAGGTTAGGTTAGGTTAGGTTAGGTTAGGTTAGGTTAGGTTAGGTTAGGTTAGGTTAGGTTAGGTTAGGTTAGGTTAGGTTAGGTTAGGTTAGGTTAGGTTAGGTTAGGTTAGGTTAGGTTAGGTTAGGTTAGGTTAGGTTAGGTTAGGTTAGGTTAGAGGTTAGGTTAGGTTAGGTTAGGTTAGGTTAGGTTAGGTTAGGTTAGGTTAGGTTAGGTTAGGTTAGGTTAGGTTAGGTTAGGTTAGGTTAGGTTAGGTTAGGTTAGGTTAGGTTAGGTTAGGTTAGGTTAGGTTAGGTTAGGTTAGGTTAGGTTAGGTTAGGTTAGGTTAGGTTAGGTTAGGTTAGGTTAGGTTAGGTTAGGTTAGGTTAGGTTAGGTTAGGTTAGGTTAGGTTAGGTTAGGTTAGGTTAGGTTAGGTTAGGTTAGGTTAGGTTAGGTTAGGTTAGGTTAGGTTAGGTTAGGTTAGGTTAGGTTAGGTTAGGTTAGGTTAGGTTAGGTTAGGTTAGGTTAGGTTAGGTTAGGTTAGGTTAGGTTAGGTTAGGTTAGGTTAGGTTAGGTTAGGTTAGGTTAGGTTAGGTTAGGTTAGGTTAGGTTAGGTTAGGTTAGGTTAGGTTAGGTTAGGTTAGGTTAGGTTAGGTTAGGTTAGGTTAGGTTAGGTTAGGTTAGGTTAGGTTAGGTTAGGTTAGGTTAGGTTAGGTTAGGTTAGGTTAGGTTAGGTTAGGTTAGGTTAGGTTAGGTTAGGTTAGGTTAGGTTAGGTTAGGTTAGGTTAGGTTAGGTTAGGTTAGGTTAGGTTAGGTTAGGTTAGGTTAGGTTAGGTTAGGTTAGGTTAGGTTAGGTTAGGTTAGGTTAGGTTAGGTTAGGTTAGGTTAGGTTAGGTTAGGTTAGGTTAGGTTAGGTTAGGTTAGGTTAGGTTAGGTTAGGTTAGGTTAGGTTAGGTTAGGTTAGGTTAGGTTAGGTTAGGTTAGGTTAGGTTAGGTTAGGTTAGGTTAGGTTAGGTTAGGTTAGGTTAGGTTAGGTTAGGTTAGGTTAGGTTAGGTTAGGTTAGGTTAGGTTAGGTTAGGTTAGGTTAGGTTAGGTTAGGTTAGGTTAGGTTAGGTTAGGTTAGGTTAGGTTAGGTTAGGTTAGGTTAGGTTAGGTTAGGTTAGGTTAGGTTAGGTTAGGTTAGGTTAGGTTAGGTTAGGTTAGGTTAGGTTAGGTTAGGTTAGGTTAGGTTAGGTTAGGTTAGGTTAGGTTAGGTTAGGTTAGGTTAGGTTAGGTTAGGTTAGGTTAGGTTAGGTTAGGTTAGGTTAGGTTAGGTTAGGTTAGGTTAGGTTAGGTTAGGTTAGGTTAGGTTAGGTTAGGTTAGGTTAGGTTAGGTTAGGTTAGGTTAGGTTAGGTTAGGTTAGGTTAGGTTAGGTTAGGTTAG